>JAGGAR010016307.1:0-10112 GCA_017657315.1 Termitomyces sp. K1Ag
CAGCCACGGATGGAGTTGGTGTGGTGGTTGGTGATGTGAATGTCATGATGGTTGGTTGGTGTTGATTGGTGTATGAAACCTCACATATAGTGGTAGAATGGAATTGAACCTATCAATGGCAACCACAGTCCAGTCCCTTGTAGCAGCCAGAACAACCAGCAAACAGTGCCACCAGAGCCTGTGAACAGGGGGTGATGGTGGTACTGTCCTTGTCATCTGAATCTTCATCATATGAATCTCCATTATCAGAACCATTCACTAGAGACAAAGTTCCCTTGATGACAAATTTCTTCTCCCCTTTGTAACAATTGCAAATCCTCTTCTTCCTCAGGTAGATGCATTGCACATTGCTGTTCAAGCAGCAAGCACAAGCAGGCTTGACATGGTCACACTCAGAGCATGAGTCAACCAAAACATCCCATACTTTTCTTCACCACTTGCACTTTTTTCAGCTTAGCACATTGCTCACACACCCTATGAGCCTTGGGCACCAAAAATTTAGCAGTCCTATGTGCTGCATCTGAAATGACCCCCTAACCAATTTGAATACATACAAATGGGACACAAAAAGTGAACATCCTACCAGCACTGGACATTGATGAGTCTGTCACAGATGCATCTAGTCTAGATCAACTGTCCCCATTCCTGATACTAACAGGAGGAGCCATGATTAGGTCACTGTTGAGGCCAAAAACTTAATGTTTGTTTGGTCAAATCCTGTGACCTTGATTGAGATGCTGTTTCACAAACTTGCTCTACACTTACCCAACTCTGTCATGCAGTTGTTTGCCAATGTTGTCTTGAGGGAACCTGGAAGTTGAATGTTGAATAGCAAGTTTACTAGGCTGCAGAGAGTAAGGTGCAGGAGTGCTTGATTGAGCTGAATTGAAGGTCCCAGTGATGGAAGACAATAGATTTCTCAAAGCATCTTCACCATTCTTCCTGTTTGCCCAGCCTATTTTGACATCATCAGTCACTTGCAAGATATCCAGGATCAAACAATTGATGATTGCTAACAGGGTGCACGATCCAATTCGAGTTCTGTCTGCCCTGTGTTGGATGGGCATGTAGATGTGGGGCTTAAACAATTGAGGGAGAAAATATGAAGGGGATGAGTGACAGAGGGGTCATGTTCAAATACAGAAGGAGTTCCTAGCTAGAGCTATGGTTTGGCTTGATTGTATCCACCATGCAGAAAATAGAAGATGAAAAAAGGTCCAAAGTGGGAAATATGGAAAGATGTTAGGTTGTTTTCAATGCCAGAATGGATTATCATCAGTGAATAGATAAAGGGATGTAAAATAAGCATAAAGCAGGCCAAACAAGGACATGTATAGAACATTTGATTTCAACCAAAGAGGATCTTGCCATAGCAAGGTGACTACCATGTTTTCCTTACCAATAAATCTCAGTTTCAGTTTCTTACTGATCTGATGTTTTTGTTTGCTGATTTTTTTTTTTTTTTTTTTTTTTTCTTTTTAAATCCATTTATGTGCACAAGGCGCCTGGCACCTATTTCACATGGTACATTGGACAGGTAACTACATCTACAAGAGCTGCAGGATGCCACACCCCCTGCATATGCGGAGAATGAGTGGGCCAGTGTTTCTGAACACTGTTTTAGGCTGCACTCCCCTGGTAGGACCTGAGGATAGCAACATTGGGGTGTTAAGGGTTTGGTGGTGGGAGCAATGAAAGCCTGCTAGGCAGGTGGGTTGGGGATGAGCAGAGAGGCTGTGCACCCAACCAAAGCTTGTAGAGGCAAAGAGCTGTTGGGAGGGTAGTCAGCAGGCCTGGTGCTATCATTAGTATATGAATAAGATTATAGATTGTTTAGTTTATATTGAGGGGGGGCCCATAGGGGCAGCTCTGTGTGGGTGAGACTGGGGCATGGTGTGTGTGAGGGCATGGAGATTAGGCTGGGTCAATTATGATCTTGAAGTGTTTAGTTGAGTCAATGTATCTAAAGATGTGTTTTGAGGCATCACAGGCAGAGAGGACATGGGATAAGGACTCAGCTTTGTGTTTTTATGGCCAGGTGAAGTGAACAAATTGCTCATATTGATACTGGGGGCATTCAAAGAGGTAGTAGAGGACTGTCTCGACTGTAAGGCTCTGGCAGTGCAGGCACATTGGGGACTCAGCTTTGTGAATATGGAATAGGTGTTGGTGCAGGGAGGAGTGACCGATGCGCAGTTGGGTCAAGAACACTGAGCTGCGCCAGTTGATGAAGGCCACCAGGCACATGTAGGTCTTGGATGGGAGTGACTTGTCCACTTTGTGGATGGACTGGTATCGCAGGGACTTCTTCCATCAGGTCTTCCAGATGGCCTCAATCTTTCATAGGGCCATCTAGCAAAGAGCTAGGATACTGTGGGGGAGGGGGGAGGAGTGTAGGTATTGGGGGAGGAGCCCTGTGCAGCTTCCTTCACAAGCATGTCCATGCATTTGTTGGGGCCAAAGTCGATGTGGCCAGGTGACCAGTGGACCTGGAGGGTGACTGCTCCTCAGGAGTGAGCTCTCCACCTCCTACCTACATGTGGCACAGCTTGTCTCTGAGGAGCATGGAGTATCCAATCCTGCTTCCTATGGAGAGCTTCAGCCACTGAGTGTGCTTTATCAAGGAGGTAGTGTGCAGAGTGGAGGTGCTGGTTATTGAGGGCCCAGATTGCTGCCTGGCTGTCACTACCAATGATGATGGGGCCTGACAGGTGGGTGTTGAGACTGGTAAAAAGGTAGATGCCTAGTGTGAACCTGACAACCTCAGCCTCATAGACTGTGTGCTCAGCATTTGAGCCGAGATGGTACTTCAGAGAAGCTACCTCCTTGTTGTCCACAAAGAGGACAGCCAAGGCACCTATACCACCTTCAAAACCAGATCTGTCACAGTAAATGGCAGTCTTGGCCTGCTCATGAGTGCGTGTGATGGCAGCAAGGGCTAGTTTCTTGAATTCTGGAATGTGGGTGGAGAATGTGGGGGAGTAGCTGGGACCCATTTGGAAGGCATGCACCATTTCAATGATGGTGGGGTCAAGACCTATAAAATGAAAGAGGTTATGTAGCAGAGAGCAGTGTTGGTGCACAAAGTGCTTCACCGCTTGCCTGACAGGGCCATAGAGGGGGTGTGTAGGGGGAAGGGAGGAGAGACGTACCACAGCTTGAGATAGAATCTTATGAAAAAGAAGATCTATGGGAAGGAGGTTAGAGTGGACATCAAGAACGTCACCCACCGTTGTGCTCAGTGCTCCTGTGACTAGCTTTGCTGCCTATTGTTGGGCTGGGCAGAGCTTCTTCACAACAGTGACTGAGCCTGTCCTTCTCCCCCCAGCTATGGATTCAGTCACTTCAGAGAACCAGACCGTCAGCTGCATATGTGAAGGCAGGTACTGCCACTGTGTTGTATAGCTGGCGGAGTTGGTGGAGAGGCATGCCACCTGAATCTTGGAGAGTCTTGAGATCTGGTGGGACCACCAGATCACTAGGGCTGCCAGGTGCCATACCATACTGTATGAGGCCAATTGAGGTCAAATTACAGGACAGGTATGATATGGCAAATACCCATATTGTAACTGTATAGAGCCTATTGTTATGGGCCATATGTCTAACATACCAAAATTCTCCCTCAAGGTCAACTCAAGATGGTTTGAACTCAATGCTACCATCTTTGTTGACATTTTTAGAAAGAACGGCATGCATTACAGGTGAGTTTCCGCACTCCCAACACAGCCTATCTCCATCTCTTTGTATCTGGTAAGGTCTGGTAAGGTCTGATTCCATCTGAACATATGTTTTTGCCTTGCCAATCACTTGCTTTGCTGATATTTTCATGAAAAGATAAATTGTCAGCATGATTCTGCTGCTTACACAGATGTCAAAATTCATACTGTATTGTACCCATATGACATGCTATACCATATCATATTGCCCCTTGAAAGTGCTCTGTATGGGACGGGTGACAGTACAGATCAGACCCATAAGGTGCCTGTATCCATACAGCTGTATACTGTACTATTTTGACCAAGTGTTCAGAAAACGCGTCACAGGGGCCTCTGAACTGAACACTTGAGGTACCTATCACATGTCACAACCTCAAAAACCCTCCAAAATGAGCTCAAAATAGCATCAAAACCTGTCAGAGCTGGTGCTCCATGCCCTGGAATAACCTAATTTAGCAGGTATGAACACCAGTCCCAGTGAACACTTGGTTGAAATAGTACAGTACTGTATACAGTATGGTTGGCAGCCCTACAGACCATGCTTGCAGAACCTTTCTGAGCATGTGCTAACCATCGCAGTTTGGAGTCGAGGATGATGCTGAGGTACTTGTAGGTAGGGACTGTTTCACTGTTTGCTGAGTGATTGAGCCATCTAGGTTGACACAGGTGAGCACAAGGTCCGTTGGGATTGCATTGTGGTGTGAGTGAGGGAAGTTCATGAGAGCTAGCTTAGAGAGTTCAAATGGTGAGTTGTGCATAATTGATGAAGCCACCTTGAGCATGCTCCATCTCACAGGACATTACATATATATCTCGCTTGATATTCTGGTTACAATACATCTCCCTTGTCCTTGTATGCAGACCAGCAGAGAGGATCTCAGCACTTAGGGCTGCCTCTCCCCACAATCCCTTGACAGTGTTAGATGATTCTAGCGGCTAATGAGTTTTGAATAGATAGACAGTCAAAGAACAAAGATTCAGAGCAGGTTAGCATTTAACATGTTGGGGACCCTTCTGCCACCTTCTGCCACAATGTGATATCAGTGTTTCTTCTCTGAGTTTTTTTCTACTGCTGTGCTCGTATCTTCACCTTCAATGTTCATGTTGAGTGACAAGCACAATTTACCCCCTTCCAGTGATCTTGGCCCTTCCTTATCTTTATAGTCGTCATAATTAGATATCATATTGGCACCCTGCTGGGAATGGAGATGTCTTTTGCTGGTGCCATCACAAATTTTCCTTGTGGCTTTGGTGCTGACTTTAGATCAGCATTACATCTTTTAGACATTCTGCAGCAACTCATTCTTCAATTCCTTGTCTGCACTACATTTGAATGGTCATAATGTCATCTTTCCTATTCTTTGTGTTGCAAGTATGCAATATTTTGTATTTATATGTATATAACAATGTCGTGGTGGTTCCAAGGTGGTTCACCTGCAGGCCATCAGTAGTGTCAACTGTACACATGGTATGGGACTGGTGACCTTTGCTACCCTTAATTGATGCTTGATCTGCTATGTGATTGTTGTGATATCACAGTTGATGAATATATCTACAACCTACTACTTATGCTGAACATCTGTACACTTTCAGACTAAGGCAACAATTTCTTGTCTGCACTACATCACAGACCTATCCTTCATGTTTGCAAGACTCACATATATAATATCCATGTTAACGTTAGACTTACTAGTATTAGCAACATGGTTCAGGCAACAATCAGTGGTGCCACAGCCATCAATATAATGTCAACCCGCATGACATGTGACCTTTGCTGCCCTTGCTGCTCTTTGCTTTTGCACAGGCAGGAGATTAACTTTGTACTGATCTCCTGAAAAGGCTCTCAGAACCAGTCTTGAAGGCAGAATTCTGATTCTTGTACCTGCCGACAGCTATACCCTATGAAGGGTAACCAGTGAGCATTACCAGCAATTTTGAGGTGGCAGGCTAAGAGAATCAATTGAACAAAGTAAAGATCATCCAGTAAACACGTTGTTTCAGTAGCTATATGCTTAGACCAAAGAAGACTGCATAAAATTCCAGACAGTATTACTAGTGCATTGTTATCTGCATGTGCAATGATATGTGTGTTGTTTCATCTGGATAGTGCATGTGTGAGTGCAGAAATTCTGTGGCAAAGTTATTGTTTGTACCTGCTAAGCATGAGGGTACAGGTAGAAAGGATGCAACCTGTTTAGAGGGTTTCATCGCCTGTGTGGAAGACAACAGTGTGAGGGTGCATAGGGAAGAAAAAATATCTAAGAACATACCTGCTAAGCACATTGGAATGTTCCAGACAGTATGATCAAGATTTGACCAGTTTTGGAATGCCTGCTATGTGCAACAGCATAATTTGGGATGGTGTTTAGTGAGGCTGGAATTGGAAAGGGTACATCTGCTACTTGCAAGGATGTAGAGAGAAATGCTGTGGTCGGAATTCAACACATTCAGTATGCCTGCTCAGTGCCAGGGCATGGAGAATAATGGGATGTTTTCGGATGTATCTCTGGAATGAATCAGATGCCCAATGGCCAGTAGCTTGAATTATATGTGGGGCTACTCCTGATTCTGCCAAAAAAGTAGCACCACCAGCTCAGAGTAATTGACCAGCAATGGTGTTGTTAAAGAAGAGACATAGACACTTGATGAAAAAGGATTGTGGTGAGGCATTCCCATCTTTCATGAGCCATAGTTCATGGTGTAATGGGAATAATTGGTGTCTGCTCTTCCAGTATGTCAGAAAGCACTTGTAGAGATCTGATGCGTGGCAAATTCTCCAAACAAGAACTTGGTTGCCTTTAAAGAAAGTGTCAGCTTTGTGAGTGGGTAAGAAAAAGGAGTAGTGATTGTAGGAGATGGACACTGAGATTGTGGTTGTGGTTTTCCTATAATCTTGAAGGCTGACATTGTCAGGAATAGTCATTTCTCTGAGTCGCAAAAGAGCAAAAAATCATGTAGTGATCATCACCAAAAAGAGTAAGTCATCGTGTGATGAAGAGTCTGAGTAGTTGTTAATTACATGTAGCAGGTCATCTCAAGTCAGTGCATGCTTGCACTTGGTGGGTGACAAAAAATGTTTTTTAGAACCTGAGAGAGTCTTTTTGACTAAGGATGAGTTGTGTGCACTTTGAACTTGGGGGAAATAAACTTTGAGCTGATTGCAGATCTCAGATAGGTAAGAAGATATGGATTTTGGGTCAATATGGTGGGACATGTAAGCAATGTAGAGGGAGAAGGTGTTGGCAGTTGGGTTGGTGTTGAGGTTATGGATTTTTACAAAGTTAAGGTAAGAATTTAGAGCCGATCCATAAGATTTGAAAGTAGCGTTGTCTATAGAATAACCCAGTGCAATGGGACGCTCATGAATTAACCGTTCACAAGACCAAGCCACCTGTCATGATTGTCTTGGTCTTACTGTAGGAGTAATCATTTCTCAAAGGCCCCCAGCAATTCTTGAGGGGGTAGAAAATCAGAAATTGTGAGAGTGGGATATAGAGCCCATGCCTCATCAAAATGTTGCCGTAAAAGAAGATCGGCGCATACATTTTGAGCACCTGGGATGTGCAAGACTTTCAGCTTGTGCTTCCCAGCAATGACAGCATTGACAGCGAGTTTCAGGAGATTGTTGTAGAGTGGTTGTGCATGCAGAGAGTTAAAGATATTGATTGTATTGGAGTTGTCAGAGTAGATGAGGATATATTGTGGAGTAGCAGTGTTTGAAACAGCATGCAAGAGAGCACAAGTGACAGTAAGGGCTTCAAGGAAGAAGATAAGATCAGGAGGAGTATCATCCTGTGTGGCACAGAAGAAACCTCATTGAGAGGCTGGGTACCAAAAAGCCATACCTGAGGGGCAAGTGTTGCACTCAATCATAACATTTGCCTGTTCAGGATCCCAGGCCTGTGATTCAAGTAGGTACACTCCATCAGATTTTTCAATGTGTCTTGCTCTCCATATCAAATTGGCATGTATTTCTTTGTTGCACCAAACTCAGGCATCTGGGTTGTCAGGAATGGTTGCTAGCTTAGCATAGATATTAGCCAAACAAGGTGCAAGCAAAGGGAACACATTTAGACCCCAATTAACTTATCCCACAAGGCGCTGCTAGGCTTGTTTAGTATAATAGGTGGACTTCTTTTTTTCATATGTGGCAAACCGGTACATTTTTTTCATGAGGTCAGCTTTAGCTTTGGATAGTAATGTCATCGATATAGAGTTTGGGTCAACCAGAATGCTGATGATGGTGAGGGGAGCTTCAAGGACTTGTTTCCTTTCCTTGTGAGGGATACCAAGATTGTCCCAGAGACGTAGTAAGTTAGCTTGACCTCGAGGTAGCCACTGCCTGTAAGGGTTGTAATAAATAAAGTCATCGGCATTGTTGATGCCATATGAATCATCATTGAAGCATAAGGGATCATTAACATTGTATGAGTCCTGCATGGACCAGGTAATGAGGCTATTAAATGTGCCCCAACAGTTCAACAATGCACAGCCACCAAAACAGTTGCAACAATCAATATATCTGTGGTTATCGATGGTAACAACTTGTTTGATTTGCCACTGAGGGTGCATAGGAATCAGACGATAAGCACTAGTGACATCTGATTTCCAGAGGACAAGGGGCCGCTCCAAGCCCTCATGGATTTGTAGGAGTAGATTGCCCAAGTGTCTCATGTTGTCCATTGGAAGACCACAGATGTCATTGTAGGTGATCATAGAGTTTAGCAAATAGGGACCAGCTGATTGGTTGGTGACAAGACGTAAATTGGTGGATTTAAGTAGCATCCCAAAGTCTGGTGAGAATCTTTTTGCAGTGATTTCTATATCTTGTTGTGAGCGCAGGAAATTTGCCTCTTTCACATTGTCAGGTGGTCCCAAGGACATGTCACAGGTAAGGGGATACGTGAAGGCTTGGTGTCAGTGTAAGGCTAAAACCTGGTCTTGAGACTTTTAACTATGGAGGAGACAAATGGTTGATTAGGGTGAGAGGAGTAGTTTTTCAAAGGTGTCAACTTTGATGGGCGTGACAATTTTAAAGAGCTCTGGATGACTTTGCAGAGTTTGCGTAACTTGAGTGTTGTTGAGTTCAGTCTGTGGAGGCAAAGAAAGTGATTGGGCAGAGAGGGACCATTGAAGCAGAGTCAGTGGAAGGATAGCTGTAGGATTGTAGTAGTTGTATTGGAGGTATTTAGGTACCTTACCTTTCAAGATCTCAGTTCTCAATTTTTTGAGAGCAGTTTGGTCTGGAATGGTTACCCCCACACTGCTTGCAGACGTGCCTCCAAAAACATGTACTGCTGTTGAAGGAGCATCCAGTAGGTGTGTTCCATCATCTGCAGATCGCTCAGCTAGTTCCTTGAGCACTGCCACTTGATCTATTGTTGGATTGTTTGCCTCCTGATCTTTTGCTTGAACTCCCACCATAGTTGATCCTACTAGAAACGAGTATGGCATCTCACAAGTTGTCAAAGGCTCTTCTGTCAGTAAGGAGCATTTTTGTCCCTGGTCCAACTCTAGCTCTGATGGCTTTCTTGTACTCAATGACGCTGATGACAACACTACTTTCCTGAAGGTGCACTTACCTTAAGAAAAGGCAAACCTTATTTGCACGGCACTTCTAAGACACTTGCGCGCTAGAAAGGCCACACAAACAAAGAAAACACCCTAGAAAAGCTTTATGTGTTAGTTTTAAGATGCGAGAGTGGTCCTATGAGATAGTGCCAGAAATTTGCTACAAGTCGGATATAATATCAATTATAGTGCTAGCGATCTGCAATCAGTTGGTGACAAGTGAACTTTTGTCAGCAACAGCGACAACAAGTGTGTGGGTGGGATTATGTAAGACTTGGTCTTGGGACAACTGAAGTGGAAGCTTGTTGCTCGGATGTGTCGGTGATTGACTTGGTTCTGTTGGCGCTCAAAAGTTCTTATCGGTCAGTGTGCTAGAAACCTAAAGTTACACAGAAGGGTTGGCGACAAACTCTGTTTTAGTAACAAATGGAAATGAGCACTTGTCTAAGACTCGTGCACGCAGGGCAATATGGAATGTGATTAGCAATAAAGACAAACAAATGCAAGTGCAATTGTAAATGTAAATGCTAATACCAGCGCTAACTGGATACTAGCTGCTGACTAACCAACAATCAAAGTGTAATGCCAATCAGGCACAAACAATTGAAGGCAATTAAGCATGCACACTTAGATCACCAATGACAGCAAAAACACGTATAAGGCACTTCTCAGAGCGAAAAATGCGTTGAGAATGAGGAGAACGATGAGCGTGTGCTTACAGCAGTGTGCTCACTAATGCGTAGGGGCAGCAATACACTATATTCTGGCATTATACTACAAAATTGAGGCTATATATACCAAAAATGCTGTGGAGTTGGGCATATC
>JAGGAR010016308.1:0-10060 GCA_017657315.1 Termitomyces sp. K1Ag
GCCTCATCTAGCTGAGGAGTAAGAATAAATTGAGAGAAGAGAGGGGGAGCGAAAGGTGTAGAGTGGGGATGGTCCGGGAGCAGCTGGGAACAGCTGGGACGGTGGCCTGGGACGGCCTGGGATTGCCTGGGACTGCCTGGGATCAGCTGGGAGGCTTGACCTGGGATTGACTGGGAGGCTTGAAAAGGGTAGTCCCCTGACAAAGATTCTGCTCTGTCCACAAACTCAACCTCATCCTCATCACTTTCTTCTTTCGCCTTCTGCTTTCCCTTCTCAACGTTCTTGCATGTAATGGGTGTCTTTGATGGCAAAGGATAAGGGGCTGGTAGTAGAGGGTGTGGAACTGGTAAGCAAGAGAGTTGTGAAGCTTTGAGAGCACGTCAAAAGTCCTCTTCTTGCGCTTCTAATGTGGCATCAAAAGCGGCCTTGGATACCACAGACTCCCTCTCAACCTTGACCTTCTTGTGCATCCTAACCACAGGATCCTGTGTGAGGTACTCCTTCAATTCACAAGACAGTTCAAGGGGAGTGTTGAAGTCGGGCATTGTTGCCTTCATTGGATGAGAACATTGACAAATATCATGGCCTAATGCATAGCAATAAGCACCACCATGCCTCTGGCAGCAAGCCTTGCACTGATCATATTGACACCAGTTATTGGACTTCCTTGGACACTCGGTGCAATGTTTCAAGGGAGTAGGTTAAGAAGTGTGATGATTATGGTGCTCAGAGACTTCGACCATACCACCCATTGATTCCTCTGTTTCTTTGAAGGTGAAATGGAACCAACATATATGGCACTATACAGAGGTGAGAAGCATTTGAAACACAAAAAAAAAGATGAACACACATGTAAGTAGTAGTGACCAGGGTTGCAACCGGAATGGTCAACATGGAGGGAAAGCTTTTGCTGGCAATGGTAGCAGACATGAGTTGCTGGGTCAAGAAGAACAGGTGGCATGGGTAACACAGAGTAATGCAACAAAAAACAAGATGAAGTGTATGTGTGTAAGGAAAGGCATGTTCTCACTGACAAATCCCACCGTTTGTTGTGTTGTGTTGTACCATCTTTCCTGATATATTTTTAAAGTTTATGACGGAAAGTGAGTAACTCTCTCTAGATATAGTTGTCATGTGAACCATGTGACTTGCTCTCATTGGTCTCATGAAAGCTAGGCTTTAACACGACCAATGAGCTGCTCTTGCTGGTTGTTAGAAGGAGTGTATAGGGGAAAAATACTGGTCTTTTGAGAGGGCTCACTGAGCCAGTCTCGAGCACAGATTTGAATTCTCATGGTCCCAAATGCTACGGCTATTCCCTATGGAGAGGTTGTCTGGTGAGTCCAGGGATGATTGATGAGGGCAACAAGAAAATAATGCACAAAATACATTGACATGTTATATATAAACATCAGTAGCTATGCGTGGGACTGATGAACTCTGTGTGTGTGTCATCTGGCGCTGAAGGTGCTTTCCTATTACTTCAAGGGCTAGATACATGAATGATTGTATGTCAGACCCCTACAGTACGTCATGGGTACGGTTTACAAACACCCCTGCAGGTACTCTGCCAGACACCTTTTCAAGTGTGCTGGTTACACCTCGTAGCTACTTTACTACAATTTTGATTTGATTTGATTTGATTGTATCCTATACCTGTTGGGGCCTTGCCCTATGTCAGGTTCATCTATAATACATGGAAAGCTACCTATTTGCCCTGACGCATGATAAGTCTCTAACTTGGTGGCTTCTGCAAATGCAGGTGCTTGGTTGAGCCCAGAATTGGGTGAGGAACCGTATTATGCTCCATAGAGCATATCTGTGGTATCGTAAAATTATTAGCATTGCAAATTGAAGTCATCGCATCTCTTTCTTTGTTCGTTCATTTCACCAGCTAAGCTCCTCTCAGACCTGTCTCTTCTTCTTCCTCCCCTTTGTTTGTGCTTTCGCCACATCTTTGTCTATGCACAGATCACCATATGCTCTTTCAAATCTCCTGGTGCTGTTCACAT
Organism: Termitomyces sp. K1Ag; assembly: GCA_017657315.1. Lineage (NCBI taxonomy): Eukaryota > Fungi > Basidiomycota > Agaricomycetes > Agaricales > Lyophyllaceae > Termitomyces > Termitomyces sp. K1Ag. The sequence goes on from JAGGAR010016308.1 coordinate 2,013, forward strand.
ATTGGAAAAGAGCCTTCGTAGCATTTGTGTCACTCATGAGTCGGCTCATAGCCCCTGGGCCTAGCTCCACCATCCTGCTGAGTTCCCTCCGCTGCCTTGTATATGCCTCGCAATTGAGCAAGAAGTGTTCCACTGTTTCGATCCTGCTGTGACACACTCTGCATTCCAGCGATTTGACCTTGTTGAATCGGTGCAAGTATTGATTTAGTGGGCAATGTCCCATCCTCATTTGGGTAAGCAGCGATGCATGTTTCCTTGGCACTGTCGAAAGTGTCTGTAAGATGTTCTTCATGACAGGTGCCTCAGGATCAATGGCGCTCAGTCTGTTGAATCTCGGCAAGCTCGCAATCCGTGTTTCCATCTCCTTCTTCCACCCCTTCTTGTGCACCACCAGTATTGCTGCTCATGATGCTTTAAGTGGCTTTCGCAGGAATGTCAGTCCTCTCAGCTCTGTTTTGCTTCCTCCCACCGCCTTCTTTGCTTCCCTGTCTGCCCTTTTGTTCCCAGGTATTCCTTTGTGGCCCGGTGTCCAGTATACTGTGATCTTGGCATTTGGGTTGATTACTCTGGTCCATTCGATCCCTTCTAGCACCTCATCAATTAGATACCTCGCCGTTCCCCTCCCTGTTGCCTCTAGAGCCTGCATCCCTGCCTGATTGTCTGTCCCTACTGACACATCCCATACTCTCCCCATTTGCATTTCCCTTCTCAGCAGCTCGAATCCAAGCACCTGTCCCACACACTCCCCTTCAAATACCGTGTGCTTCTTCTCTGAGCCTAAACATTTCCGTGGGACTTTCACCTCCCTCCTGAACCTCTTGTACAGCACTGCTGCCGCTCCTATCTGTCCACCATGCCCTGATCTGTCCATGTAAATCCTGATGTCTGCCTCGTTGTTCCTCTCCCTTGCTAGTGCTTCCTCTACTGAACCATCTATGTTCACGTCAATCAGGCATGTCCACTCTGGTAGATGTCGTGTTATTGCAATTGTCTCAACTTTTTTAGGGTGCACTCTGAATGCCTGTAGGATGTAATGCAACGGTGCTCAGTGTTGCTTCACAAACTTGGCTGCCCTTCTGATCAACTTGTATAGGGGTTGCATGTTGGGTACTGTAGCGAGCCTCGCTGCTGACTTGACGCATATCTGCTTCACCCTTAGTTCGATCAGTGTTATCCCCATATATGCTTCCAATAGGTCTGCCAGCATAGTCCTCAGTGCTCCCGCTACCTGTAGTGCGCTGATTCTTTGGACTCTCCCTAGCTTTGCCATGTATCCCCTCACCCCTTTGATCAATGTTCCATTTACTTCCACATCCGAGGTACACCACATGTCTGCCGCGTATAACATTGTTGGTGCCACCACTGCTTTATATAGCTTCTTTGCTAGCCTGCCTCCTATTCTGCCATTGACTCTAGCCAATCTCTTCATCTGCAGGGCTACTGCCATCCCCTTCCCGTGTGCGTATGCTGCATGCTCCACAAATCTCAATTCCTGATCCAGTATGACCCCCAAAAATTTGTGTGATAGCTCCATTTTTATCCTCACCCTGTCAATTGTTATTGCAGGTCATTTTGCCAGTGTCAATTTGGCCTGGGCATGCCCCCCTTTCTCCCTTCTCCTCATGAATCCCATGCCAACAAACTTCTTCACTTCATAAATTGAGTGATGCGTCTTCGCCCACTTCCCTGCACCTCCTTTTCTCTTCATCATGTCCTCTGCCTTCTTTGCTGCATCTTCCAGCCTATCCCCTTCTGCTGCCACATACGCATCATCTGCAAAGGACCCCATGAGCTCTCCTTCCTTCACCTTTGCCCCCTCTATCTGGCCCGCATTGTAAAAGTTATAACATAATCCTGACATGTTGCAGCCCTGATCGAGTCCACTGTTCACTGGAATTGTGCGGGAGGAATAATCATCAAAAGAGATCACTGTCTTCCTCCCCTCCAGTTTTTGTTCGAACCACCTCGCCACCTCTGGGACCCCTCTATTCCTCATATCCTGAATTAGCACCTTTGGTACTGTGTTGGGGAATGCCCCTTTCATGTCCATGAAAATCACCACTACTTCCTTTCCTCTGCGCCAAGCATTCTTGATAAATGACACCAGTACGTGCAGTGAGTCTGTGGTCGACCTCCCCGCTCTTCCCCCAAATTGGTATCTTGGTAATAAGTTGTGCTTTTTGATGTAATGGGTGAGCTTTGTTTTGACACATGAGGACAGTACCTTTGCCACAGTATCCAGCAACGTGATGGGCCGATATGCATTTGGATTGCTGTAATCATCCTTCCCTGGTTTTCGCACCACCACCGTCTTGAATGCTTTCCAGCACTCCGGGTAGACCTTGAGATTGAACATTGCCCAGAATATCGGCCCTAGGTAAGGAACTAGGGTGTATCTTGTCTTATTCAGGACAATGTTTGGAATCCCGCTTAGGCCTGGCGCTTTGTACGGCTTTAGTTTGGCAATGGCCATGTGAATTTCCTTGTCTGTGATTTGAGTCCATTCAAACGCTGCCTCAGGATACTTGGTTGCTCCCTCCTCTTCCCCTCTGCTCAGCTCATCATAGAAGAAGGCCTCGTGGAAGAACCTTGCCTTCTCCTCATTGTCTGTCACCGCCGTCTGTGTACCATTCACCATTTCACCCAACGCCGGCATCCTCGTCTTCCCTCCATCTGTGGGTGCCATTGTCACAAACCCTTTGGCATCCCATATTGTTTTGGTGTCAACTGTCTCCAGCCACTCCTCCCAATGCTTCTTCTTTGCTTTCTTGATTGCCTGCCCCAAATCATTCCTCGCCCTCTGGAATCTTTCATGAGCCAGATGTCCCGCTATCTCCGCCACCCTGTCCGACTCCCTTCCCAGAGCCCTTGCCTTCATTCATAGCCCTGATTACTCCTTGGTCCACCATCTCTTCATGCCTGTCATCTCCTGCCGCACTGGTATTGTTGCTTCCACCACCTCTCTCAGTGCCCTCATCACCACCTCTAGCCTCACCTCCACCTCCTCCTCTTGTTCAATTTCCTCTACACTCACCCCCTCCAATTGTTCGCCTAGTGCCATCTCAAATTCTTTCCAATCTGCCTTCCTGTAGTCCCACCCCTTCTCTGTTTCCACTCGCTCCACCCAGAGGTTGCACGTTGTCACTATCAGGAAGTGGTCCGTGTGTGGAGGCTGTTTGTCTCGTAGAACCTTGCATCGTGTGACCTGGTCCCGAAACCCATCAGTCACGAATACATTGTCTGGCCTCGTTAAATTCTTTGTGTTCTTGGCCTCGAGTGTCGCCACTTCTGGTCTTAGGACCATTGTCATCCTGTGGCGGGTGACTATGGTAATCAGTTCTTCTGCCACATCCAGATTTTGTCACGTGAAAAGATGAGTGTTCCTTGGGTGGTCCCACAAGGGGTGATGTCTGTTGAAGTCCCCTATTCAAATGTCTGCCCCATCCTGCCTCCTGGTCCTTCTCCCTTCCCTGCTTCATAAGAAAAAGTCTAATGCCCTGACACTCCTTGAATGTTTGCAGTCGTTATAAACATTGAATATTCGTATCGTCTTGTCCTCCGTTTCCAAGCTCACTCCTACCACATCCGGGCTCTCCACATTCAATCTCTTCCATACATTCATTGCAATTCATCTGCTTACCAGCATCATTGCTCTCATACGTCGTGGTTCCTTCTCATTATGTCCTCTTGAGGGTATACTGGGCACCATTTCTGTGTGGCCCGTGACTGCTTGTTGAAGTCGAAGTAAGGTTCCTGGAGGCAAATTATGTTGATGTCACTGTTCATAGCATGTAATACAGCTTGTTGGGCTATCAGTGATTTGTTGGTGTTCTGCTGCCATATGGTGATGCTGTCGTGCCGTTTGGTCTCACCTTGTCCTGCTCTCCGTACTTGACTCATTGTGATGGGGATGGGGGGGTGCTGCTCGTCTTCTCTTTCAGTGCCTCGATCAACGCCAGCACCTCATCCACCTCCCTATCCCAACTGGCCAGCATCCGTGCTTTCCTCTGCTCCTTGGTCAGTCCCTCCCCTTCCCTGTCTGCCCACTGAAAGTCGTCAAGCATTGTCTGCGTCCCTCTTGGTGCTCTGTTCATGTCTGTCCCTAGGCCTTCTAGCATCGTCATCCTTTTATCTCTTGTCTTCCCCATTCGCATCCCCCCTCCCTGCCCCTCATTTCCCCTGCTAGCCTCCCTTGGCCAATGCCCCTCCTTTCTAGCCCTCCCAAGGCCCCACCTTGTATGCCTGCATCCCCCCCCTCCTTCTGCGTTATGCCCCCTGGCTCCTCATTGACACATACCCAAGTCCACGGCTGGTTGGTTGGGTAATACTTGTACCTCATCTTGGGAGCTCTGTCCAGTAGCCTATTCTTAGCCTCCACGAAGCACGGGCAGGACCTCGCCAATGATGGGTGGTCATGTCACATCCCCTTTGTTCTACAGTTGACGCATGAGTACTTCCCTGTGTCGGTTTCCTTACACTCTTTTGTCCTGTGATCCTTGGCGCATAGTCCACATGTGTCCTTCTCTTGCTTGCATTCATGAGCAATATGGCCTCTCCCATACCTTTGGCACTTTAAGCATCTCCTGGGTTCCTGATCCAACTTCCTTGCCATTACCCTCTTCCCTTCAATGATGAGACCATGGCAGATTATGCTGTTCGCTCCCTCCTCCATTGTGCAAGCTAGGATCAAGTGGGCCACCCTCTGATTCACGTGTCTTGCGTGTGGTGCCCTCACCCACCTCACAGTGAGCAATTCTCCTGGGTGGAGTCCATTGAGTCCCTCTATCAATCCCGTTCCTTCTGTTGGGTTATCTCCCAGTGACACTGGCACAAACTTGACAAAGACGTTGTAGGTCCTGTCCATTACCCTCACTCCCGCTCTGAACTTCTCAAGAAACGCCATCCTCATGTCCTTCTTGGCAAGCCACTCCACAGCATCTGTCAAGTTCAGTTCATATAACACACCTCCATTCTTTAGCTTCCTAGCTGCCAAGAATTCTACCACTGGGCTGTTCATTCCCAGCAAGCCCATGAGGTCTTTTGCAATAGTTGCCTTTTCCATGAGCTCCCTCTCAGAGAGATCCTTCCACTCATTGGTACCCCCGTTGCTGTCGATGACCATTTGCTTGGTTTTGTTCCTCGCTTGCTGCACAATGTCCTCATGTTCAGCTCTTTGGGCAACCTCCGCAAACGTGGCTCCCCTCCTCAGCTCAGTCGGCCACTCCTCGGTCCCTCCCCTTCCCTGTGTTGGCCGTTCCCCAATGATCTGCCCTTCCTCCACTCGCCTCACCAGCTCCTTCACTTGATCTGCCATTTCCTTGATGGTTTTCACTGACGTCTCAACTAGCACACCCATAGTCTCCTTGAAGTCCTCCACAACCTTCTCCATAACTTCCACTGGCCCATCCCCCTTGCCTCCAGTCACCAGTTCATCCAATCCTAGTGTGACCGCCTTCAGCCCATCCCTAATCTCCATCACTACTCCTTGCTTTTATGCCATAAGAAGCACCGCACACTTCAGCATCTCAAGGTCCAGCGCATCATTCACATCATTGATCAAACCATTGTCCATCATCCAGGCCCTCGCATCCTTGTTTGTTTTGATTTTTGTCTGCTGTGCCTGTGATTTCTGTCCGTTTGTTGTGCTTTGCATTGTGATGCCCTGAGTGCCATTCTGCTTACATGCCGTCTGTGTGGCATTCTTTGCTGCTGCCCTGCCACCATTTGCTGGCATTTCAGTTCTTGAAAGGCTGGTTATTACTGTAGTGTAGTGTAGAGAAGGTGATAATGCAGTAAATCACTCTTAATCTGTGCCTCGCCTGTCCCTGTGTGTTCTCGAGCTTGTCGAACTCAAGTTCTCATGGTGAGTAGGTGGTGGTTACGGATCAAAAGTGTTCCTCTATATTCATCTTACACCTTGACCTCATCCATCACACTGACATCTATGGAAAACACTTGCACCAAAGTGGGTGCAGTCATTTATTTGATTGCGGAACTGGCTTTTGACCTTTGTTGGGTGATTGTTATTCAGATGAGACCAGAAAAATAAGACAATAACATACCATAACAATAGTGACATCAGCAGCCTTGATTGCAGCAGGAATTTCAAACTCATCACTTGACTAGAGTTTGTGTCCTTTGGCAAAATCTCTGTTGAACTAGGTGTGCTGGTGAAATGATTTGAACCTGTCAAGGAGGTGATGCCATTGTTGGAGGTGTTAAAGAAGCATAGTCACTGAACTGTAATTCAAATTGAGCATTAGTGAGTGGGAGAGGATGTAAATTACAGATGAACAAAAACAAACAGTGACATGGTCTGTCTAGGGTCCAAGAGAGTGATGAAGCTGATGTTGGTGCTGAGAGGAAGAGTGGAATTCAGCATCAAGTGAGGAGCCAATTAACACATGTACTTAGCATCTAAAGTGCATATAATCAAGAGATCACAAACCTGCAGCATCATTCCAGTTTTTCCAGTGTGTCTTTGTCCAGTTGATGTATCTGTGGGTAAGCATTGCAATAGAAGATCTAGTCAGCAGAAATGAATCCAAAAAGAAGTCATTGAGGTCAAAAACACTTGAAGTTACCTCAGAGTGTAAAAGACTTCTAGGGAGTACAAAAGTCACAGAGAACTCAATGCTCATACTATGAGGGAATACTCAATGCATGATGATGATCATGAAGGGAACAAAGTTTGAAGATTGTTGAAACAACTTAAAATTTGAGACAAGGGAATATTATGCAACATTGGAGTTTTCTAGAAGCATGTGATTTGAAGTGATGTAACTTTGAAGACCAAATGTGTGTCTTCCCAACTCTTACCTTGACCACCCTGTCCTCATCAATCTTTCACTTCTTTGTCTTCACATGTAAGACTACTCTCACCTCTTATATCTTTTTCCTTGCAATCTAGCCCTATGTTGACAATACCACCTTGGTTCAAGCACACTAGACAGTGGTGCCAGGTATCTTGTGGCATGTACATTCCATGTCAGGGAGCATACATACATACTAAACACATTCTGATCCTACCTTCTACCTTTGAGACTTGAGTCTCAACATCATCTCCTTAATCATATTTTTTTCTAGATTTATGTAAATCAACTACTCTCAGAATAATTTGCCCTTGCTATTAATGTAAAATCATGGTCAAATTCAGGGTTGGCATTGTCATCACAAGCTGACCTCCACTCACAGTGCATTGTTCATCTAAATCCATCCCATGGTCAACTCAGCCTGAAATTGTATGGAATGCACATTATCATGGTCATTACATGTTGTATTCCAGAAGCTTCATGAGCAAGGAGTTTTATTCTCAATTAACACATAAATAATGCATCCTGGTATCACTTGATAAGGTAAAGACAATCTGGCACCAAGCTGAGATTCCCTTATCTGAGTGGTATCTCAATTATCAGGGAAAATTAGCATATTTTTCAATAATTTTAAGGCTCTTGTTCTAAAAATAAATAAAAATGGTGCCCAAGTTTGACACCAAGTTCATAAGGGTATTTAACTCTTCGGCATTGTGGCCTCCACAACCAACAGGTCCTACACCATATATTCCAGTCATCTTTTTGCTGATGGATATGGCAGCTTGCAAGCATGGGTAAATAAGTGGTGGTGGAAGTCTAAAGAAAGTTATAAACAGTGATTTGTGGCAGTAGGCAAAGCCTACATACCTCAGCAGAAGTAATAAGTGGCAGGCACAGAAGCCCACAAACTCTAAGTTCACAGGCTTGCATGACAACATTGCATGGTTGGCACCTCTCTGATGTTCACAGGTGACATATGAGGGTTTGCAAGAGGTCAGGAGGTGGTAAAAAGTTGAATCAGGTGCATGGGTCATGCATGACAAGAAATTTTGTTTGAGGCTGTGAATGTGAGTAATGATGATAAAAAACTGTAGGAACATGTGAGTGAGGTGGCAAGTGTGTACATAGACTGTACATACTGAATTTTTACATGCAAAGTAGCAAGACAGACAAAGTCAATGTTTGTTGGCCAATGGAGGGGTCATGGCAGCTTGTGAGCATGGAAAGATGGGTCAG
>JAGGAR010016309.1:0-10031 GCA_017657315.1 Termitomyces sp. K1Ag
AGACCCCAAGTACCGTCTTGCAGCTACTATGACCGGCACCACTCAATTTGCAAAGGAATTGAGTTTGAAGCGAAATGTATCATTCGGTTCGAAGACCGTCCAAATGCCACTCGGCTGGATGAGTGATTAGCCTAGGCTCCGTAAGTAAATATGCTGTGGTAATGATGACGTGGTTCCTAGAACTTGGCTATGTAACTTGCCACGTCAAAATTATATGTAAGTAGATCCTTCTGGTGAGGATCGGGAGATTGATTTGTGCACGCAGACATAGAATGTTGCCTAGGTCCTAGGACAAAGCAATCAGGTTGTTCTCTGTCTCGGAAAATCATTGAGAGTGATCAATTAGTTAGAGTCAGAAGTTGGTTGAATTATAGTACCTCTTCCTGGAGGACGATCAACGTATTTGGAAATCACTATTTGAGTATTGTACATAAGTAGCATGTTGAACATTGATTGTTGGGGGGCCGCCGACCCTCTGAATGACTATTGAGCATTCATCTTCCCAAAGGGGCTATAGGTACTTACTCATGGAAACGCCAGTAAGTTTCATAGCATTGGCTAGGCCTCAGCCACTCTAGGCCAATCATGAACTAATAAATGGCCACGACAGAAAGCGGCCTGGGGATCCTTTTGGTGTTAAAAAGAGGTGAGAAGCTCATGCAGTAAAGGATCTGAAGCGAAGTAACTCGCGAAAAAGCCATTTGTGTCCCCATGCCAGATAATTCAGGAGAGGCCTTTCTGCCGATACGGCTCAAGTATGTGTTTAACCATGCTTTCTCAGGCTGATACCCTATTCTGAACAGGAGAATTATTAGGGAGGGAAGTGGACCATCACGGAGCAAGAGAAGGCAACTCCAAGCGCTGGACCCGGAAAAATGGGAGTTCCAATAGCTAAGTATGCTGATGCGCGATCTATAAAGGAATTCCAGAAAAGTGACAAATTTTGTACACGAGATAATCCTCCATCCACGTGGCACATTGCGTGGCAGGTGCCACTGTGGTTTCTTGCGAAATTTCCGAGCCTTGAATCAAACGTTTCAAGAAGCAGTTAGACAGGGATCCCATATGATCTAGAGCTCTCAAAACTGATACAGATACACAGCAGGATCTGACATACAAAGCCCGACGTCAATGAAGAGACTCGGTCAATGCGGCATGTGAAGGAAAATGTCTCTATATCTGTAAACACCGGATTTTATGAAGAGCACAGCCCAAGACGCAGTGTTGTATACACGTGGAACTTGGAACTTCGAAGGTCCTAGAATGTTCTCAAAACATAGACAGAACTGGAAGTCTTGCAAATACCGTGGCGAGAAGCTTGCTGTGGTCGAGAAGCGCAGTATACGAATCGCAGTTTTGGACGGTGTAGAATGACCGTGACAGCTCTCCGAAGTCAAGTCTATGTCTCAGCGATCAACACGGTGACACATATGCAGGAAGAGGTACTTTGTCAAAGAAATGGAGCATACGCCGAAAATTTTCGTGAACGGCCCGGGGGTTTCGGAATTTTTTGCTAAACAATGGCAAAAGATATGGTGAAGTGATTGGAATTCTGACTTTTTAGAATGCGCCAGTCAAAGCAATGCAATCACAGGTAGATTTCGTCAGTCTGAAGTTGAATGTTGAATGTTGAACACTGGTCTTTAACGAAATACTTTGTGGCTCTGGAAGTGAAGTTTTCACTGAGGATCATTTGTGTGATATTGATGTGATCATCCTCTGATCCGATATCGGTCCGGTCACCGTGTCTAGTATATACTCTACATAGCTCATGGGGCTCTTTCATTCGTTTCTTACGTTCGCCTTTGACCTCGCCGAGTTCCCAATCATTTCACTTACGTGTTGTTGAGAATCTCGTGCAATACTCCGCGACAAGCAGGTATTCCAGTTGTGACAGCGGGCCCGGCAGGGGACCTTCTTCACCAGCCGACATCATGATGTGAAAAGCTGACGTGCCAGTGTGGCGCGAGCGATTTCAGGTTATCATGCTTTGAATGGTCACTCCGGGAATATTCCTTGGAAGTCACTTGGCTAAAGTCCGAGTCACACAAGTTTGCCACTTAGCCTCCTGAGCATTGACCCTTGCTTGACGGTCCGACCTATGTATATTCGAACTTGTTGCCAAGGACAGAACTCTGCGCCGTATGGTCATCTCCCAGGCCGGACTTGCCTCAGCAACTAATTTTTCGATGGTCCATTTTATCATCTTCCAACTCTCGAGCGTTCTGGAAGAAAGGGACTTGAGGGATCAACGCCAATCCGGCAGTCATGACTGATGGTCCTATCACTGCAAAACATAAACATTTTTGACATTGAACATGACTTGACGCATATTCTTTTTGGGTGGCTGTCCATATCTACTGCTGCATCAGGTCCAATCCGCTTGTCGCCGGTGACCCTTGATAATCTGCTGTCAATGCTATTTGAGATAATTATTTTCATGCTTTACAATGCTTTTGATGCTTTCTATCTAAGTTCTCAAGCCCCATTTTCGAGATCTGTCACCAATTTTCAATTAAGAAAGAAGGCATGTTGCCAGTTGCTCAGCATTTGGGATCATTGTAGGACTGTAGATGTAAATGTAAGATACACTTTCAATACATCAACAATAGTCACGGTACGCCAGGTAAGAGGAACCATGGGGATACATGTAACTGCCAAGTATTACACCATTATGATGAGGGCCCAGGTGTGGAGATACGCATGGGCAGTCGTGCACGCGTGATTCTTCAAGCATCTGGGTTCATTCGGCCCAAATTTAGCTCGTGATCTGTAGTAATTGATCTGTCGTGCAAGGAAGCCTTCTGTGGAAGATATCGGGCTATGTAAGGAGCCGGAAAGTAGCCAAGACAAGTCCAGCAGTGACATAGTAACAGAGAGTGGCTAAATGCTAGAAGCTTATCGGCATCTGACATGAGTCTAAGTTAAACTGTTCCTGGTTAGAAGACAGGCCAAATGTTCAGAGGCTTGAATTGGAATTGTGGACTACGGTGTGGTATGTACAGGTGAAAATCAAGACTGAGGATGCGGTTACCGGTCTGAGTAAATCGACCGGTAGTGTGTATAGCGTTGCGTGATAATTCAATTCCAAAATCATGTGTGAACTGAATAAGGACTCGGAATAGGAGGGAACTGAGTCGTCCGGAAGGTAGGGCTGCACACCGTAACCGTTTTTACGGCTCACGGGCAATTGGACAAGCCAGACACGGTTACGGTACTTAGAGTGCCGTATGAAGCCGTGGATTACGGGCCATGTAGTTTGATAACTGATTCAAACTCCGAAACCTTCGTTTTGACTCCCATGTAAGCGACGTCCTGGCCTTTCTCCCATCTTTTTTATCAATCCATCACCTTGTATAGTGAGACACCATCCTACTCACGCTCAATGCACATTACATTGCTGATCTGACATTGATCTGATGTCCCTCTGCTCTTCAACTACTTTAAACACTTCAATTTTGATACAGGTTCAGTTCAAACTCCTTTTGTCTTCAAAAGGAAAACCCACGCTGACTCTATGTGTCTCATATGTTGAAGAATGACAAGTGCCATGCACGGTAAACTGCCGTTTATGGCCATAATATAGCGCCGTACTGCATCATCAGAGATCTCGATCATACGGCACGGTTCACGGTTGCCGTAACCTTTTTTGATCGTGACCTTACGGCCGTGTACCGTAAACGGACGGTGTGCACCCCTACCGGAAGGATGGATTTGTCGTTTGAGAAGCAGATGTGGCAGACATGCGTTAGGCGCCAAGTTCCGAGCGAGGCACACAACTCTCTTTGTGAACGAGTCAGAAGCCGTGTTAACAAAGTCGTCTATTGGAAGACTAATGTCCTGCTCATACAGATTGATAAAGCAATAGTAAGGTAATATGCCTCACAGCTAGAGGCCGGGGCTCCGAGACCGCCCAATTCGCGAAGAAATCTGAGTTCTATAGTAAGTTATAGGCAAGCGTGCTCACCATGCCAATTTGGTTTTTGGTCTGGCACTCAGCACATTGGTGTGATGACAGCGTGTAACTCATCGATCAGCACGAGTGAGGGGGGTTGGGAGCAGGTTGGAGCAGGTTGGATGAAGCTCCTTAAGTAAAAATGCTGTGGTGATGACAGGGCCAGGGTGGAGTTTCTGATACTTCTCGAGAAGTTGAATGGACCTGACCAATGTACATGTCAGCTTGTTTGATAAGCCGAACTCAATATACGCGTTATTAAATTTTGACATTGAGTCAGCTAAGTAGGTCATAGGGAAAGTAGCTGATTTGCTTCTACTTGGACTCGGAGACAGGGTAACTAAATGCGAGTAAGTACTGGAGATCATTGATCAATATTCCTTCAGCATCCATAAAAAAGTTTGATGGATGATACCATCATGATGAAAACCCTGCATTCATTGACATTTATCAAAGAAAATTACAGGCATATGCGCTGGAAAGTCCAAATACATGATGGTGAAATACTAGTTCGCCAGTATAATTTCTAGTGAATAAATAAAATAACTCACGTTCATCGAAGCATTTTATGCCACTGGCAGTGGTCATGCATCATGAATCATGCATGCCGCGTACGCACGATGGTAGATTTCATATTCTGGGTCTTCATCCTGCCCAATTTACCTAGAGGACGGTCACGACACGAATATTTGATTGCACCACATTGGCCGACTTGGACACATCATTGAATTCTACATAAGTCTACTTATAACTAATTGTTTCTGAACTGCAGTGAGCGGCCCTGTATGACAATTAACATGCATGAGAATTTTCGCCCTGTTTCATCCCTTCAAAAGTGCTGTATATATGTTCATCAAACCATGCCAACATCCGACAGAGATGTAAGCGTAGACTCGTAAAACCTGGGACGTGAGACGCCGAACTCCGAATTCCAGGTCATTGGATAGGTCTCAGAGATTGTTATTTTGGATCAATCATGAGACAATAACTGGCCACGACCGAGCCTTAGGATCCTTAATCAAGAGGTGAGAAGCCCATGTCGTGAGGACATACATCAGCTTGAGAAAAAGCCATTTCCATATCCTTGTTGTCAGCAGAGGCCTTTCCATGCGGCGAATTATTCACCATATGGATTGCTCTGCTAGTCTTGACCGCAGGCCGATACACTATTTTGAATGGGAGAGTTGATGGAGAAGCAGTAATCATTACGAAGCAAAAGAAAAGACAACCCCGAATGCCTATCCCGGCGAAACGAGAGTTCCAGTAACGACACCGATGCGCAACAGATATTCCAAAGAGTAAAGGAGGCTGTGCACACATCCAGATAATAATCTTCTATCATATTGCGCAGTAGAAAGCGTGTGGCTTCGTGCGAAATTTTTGAGCGCCAGACGCGTAAAGCTCGAAGTGAGGCACGATCGAAAGCTCTGAGAAATTCAATACAAAAGGACGTAATACACAGCACAGGTACTACCTGGCAGGGAAGGTCCGACGTCAGTTGAAAGATTTTGGGAATGCTGACAGAGTCAATGACTACGGCAAGGCCAAAGAAAAGTAGAATGCCGAGTTCCAGGCCTCGGAGAGCACAGCCCAAGTATACGCGGTGTTCATTCTGGGTAGATTGCGAATATAGAGGCACTCGTGTTCTCGAAGCATCTTGGCCAGAAGTGAAGCTCCACAAACACTAGGGCAAGAGGTGTCTTGACGCGTACTTAACATCAAGTGTTGGTCGAGAGGCGGCGCAGAATAGAGATTGCGGCCTTGTATAGATTGGCCGTCTGAGAGGTAGATATGCGTCTCGTGGTCAGCATGATGACCGCAGCAGCACACGACGCATATGCAAGAGGCTCATTCGTAATCTTAGAGATTCATTAGAAAATTTCGTTCACCGCAGCTGCAATTTTCATGAACGGTTATTTCTTGACCCGGTCACGGTGCAGGTGGAAATTTTTCGGCAATGTGCACCACATTTCAGACAGAATAGGGTGTGCGAATAATCGTAAAAGGTAAAAAATTAGAACATGAAAGCTCGAACGTTGAACGTTTGAACATCCGCGGTCAGTCAAAGCAAGAGGTGGAAGTGACGATCGTCGATAGAAACAGTGTTGGCAACAGTGCTTCCTTTGAATCCTCGGGAAATACCGAAGAAGGTTATGTAAGTAACTCCTGTTCAAGTTACGCCGGATATTCATACAAGAGACTTCGAACACTGGTAAGTCTTTTTCAGTAGAAAAATTTGGGAAAGAAACAGCATGACAGATTTCTTTCGCCAGACTTTCCAACCAAAACAGCTTCCGGCGTCAGCTGTCATCACAATAGGCCCGGGAGGTAACAGTCCTTTTATCGCATGTTTATGCTCTCCTTTTATCTCGCTGAGTAGTTTTCCGCTACTAGTAAGTGATGGCTTCTCAACTTTGATAGCATCTTAACGGGTTCGCCGGGTGATGGCGACACCTATGTACTCTGTCCTAAGTCTTCGCCGGCGGTCTCTGGAGTCAAACCGTTTTTTCAATGATGGCCACACCATTTAAGAGAAGGAACCTTTCCAATCCGCGCCAAATGGAATCAGATGAACTCGTTCTGGCACTCAGACTCTCACATCTTGTTCTTGTCCGCAGTTACGACTTGAAACAGTTCGTTCTCTGCCTGGAAGGAACCTGCTGTGAGGACGACGGTTCCTGTGGGCCACAGCATCCCTTCTATCTTAGGCTAGCCTTTCGTTCCTCAGCACTGACATGAGATCTAAGATAAAGGAGGGACACCTACAAGGAAGATTACTGCGTCAACAAACACCGACCTTGCCTCTGAATTCAAGACAGTTATTTCATGGATCCGGAGTGCCATGCTTCTACTTGATTGTTCTTACTAAGACACGTTCGTACAGAAGAGAAACAATTACAATACGGTCGCCTAATGGAGTGTGGCAGTCTTCCCTACACAACCAAATCGTGTGGGCCTTCCAGATTAAGACAATGTCATAGGGATAAAGTGAAGATTGCGGGTATTTTGCCAGTTTCGTTCCTCAAGGCCTGACTACTTGTAGTAAGTTGGATCTCAAGTTTGATAATTTACACAGGCAGTGTGTGTTAGTTATACCATAGGCCAGGGTAGCTTACGGCGCGTCTTGGATTGAGGTTCTCGACTTACAACGAATCCATCGACACAAACTTTAGCCCTCCGGGCAGAGCTTGGTTAATTGAGCGTAATCAAGATGCCCTAAATCAAGCTCAAGACCCGGTGTTCAACCAAGAGGAGAAGTTTCCAGGGGCGTCAATTTGTAATGATCTTCAAACAAATGCTACATAAACGTAAATCGGTATATCCTCCAATCAAAAATTGAATGGTCACCCGGGCCGATCCTCAATAATCAATGATCACCTTTTGTTCGAATTCTCTAGATGTAGGTAAGTGCAAAGACTCGAATGTATGGACGCAAGTACTTGGACAACGACTCCCTAACTCGCATGACCACGTGAATCAGAGTGGAACCCATGACAGATGTAAGTTTGATAGAAGTTGGCTCATCTCTTTTGACGATGGTTTGGAGTTACCTATCTGAGCAAGTTAGGTCATTATCTCAACGCGCGTTGTCATTTATACAGCCTTGCCCCATAATGAGAACATGAGGTTACCATGAGGCTCAAAATCTAGCCATACGGTGTCAGCCTTGAAGCCGGACAATGTCGAGCTTGGGCCACTGACAGGCAGATATCGCGTGCCCGGAGGTATCATGCATGTCGCTGGCAGGAAATCAGCCTTAGCAAGCAACATCATGTAGTACGCACCCAGTAGTCAATGAAGTTCCCTATTACGAGTACAATAATAATATATTGGACAGAATACGGACATCGCTATAATTGCTATCGGAACTTTGAACGATAACATCGATAGGCTTATTTGCCAGGCGTGCATAAAGGCCTCATGTCATTCATGAAATCAAGCCATCAGTAAACAACGGTAACCGGTTAGCCCAATAAAAAACACTGGAAAACGCGTTGTGTCACCTACATTAAATTTTGAAACAGAGATGCAACGTTATAGAATTCCAAATGAAGTTGGAGAAGTTTGCAAAAACCGTGCTTTCGAGATAGGATATGATAGAATTACCGGCGCGGTCCGCGAGCATTTCAACTTGTCATGTCCGAAGCTGAAAATCAAATTTTACAAATGACGTGTTCGAAGTTCAGGGGATAGACTCTACGCCACCCAAAGGCATTGATGCACTATGACTGACATTGGTTTTAAGTAGACAGCGGTAGAAAATAAAATCGTCGTGGTCGAAGTCTACAATTAGCTTCACGTAGCAGTTTGGTAGCAGTCCATAAGAAAGATAACGAGGCTGCTTCTCAGTGGTGTCAGTTGCGACATACAGAGATATAACTCCACACCTGGACGGTGAGTCTAGCCTCGATTGACATGTAAGTACATAAGAACACCGTCTTACTGCATGCCGAACTAATCACAGTTTGCTTATACTTACTTGGTAATGACCAAACAAACAATCATGGGCTGGACGAGGCAAAACGGTTCCAAAAGTCATTGCGGGATGAAATTTAAAGTTGAACACGAGGAAGAGGGGATGGTAGATCGATGAAAAATATAACTTAGAACTGGAAAAATGTCGAAGGGATGGGTTCGTCGTTGCAGTGGTGGTAAGCAAGAACCGAGCTGTGGAGCATGTGCATCGCGTATAGACATAGCACACTTACTGATGGCACTAGAAGCTCCATCCACTTTCGATCACGAACGACACTGTTCATGGTATTAGTATAGATACAAGGGTTCATTCAAAGGCGGCGCTAGACAACTTAACGCTAGAACGGCAATAGAAGATTGGATTGAAATAGTCCAATGACTCGAAGTCTGGCAAAAGTTACATTGACTCCATAAACGGATATCATGATCAAGACGTAAACATCGCTCCAAGGCCATGGAGTCGGAAATAGGTTACGAATAGTATCCCGAATACACCTACTTATAGAGATCATGTGAAGGATGCTGTCTAAATGGGACCTATGTAGGCAAGCGCTAGAGTTGGTGTGGTGCCCCAAATTGATAACCACATAACGCATAGGCGCAGGAGTAGGAGTAGGACTAGGAGTGTATGGGCGGACCTGTTTCATATGAAACTGTAATCAGAACTTGATTGAAGAAAAGACCCGTACATAGGAATAGGCAGGGAGGAAAGGGGAGGTTGGCAATTAATGAGCCGTGGAGATAAAAGTTTCAGAGACAGGGCTGAAGGGTTCAACATTAAATGGCCAAGAAATGGATACTTAAGCCATCAACGGAAACTTCAAACAAGAGGTCCGCCAAGAGTTCGAGGAACGCCGTTCAAGGCCGTTATGAGTCGAAGGAATGATGGCGCCCAACATTTGTAGGTCGATGTCTATGCTGCGGGTTTTCTTTAGCGATAGCGTGTGCACTATGAACTGAACATATTCTTCAGGGTGATAAGGCAACCCCAGGCTCTAGCAACGCATCATGGCGTATTCACAGACGCGAGGAAGGCGCACAGATCACAGGAAGGTCAAGATCGAACAAATATACGATGCGCGACATACTGGATATCGCGTGGCTTGGGCATGGGGCACGCCAACGGAAGGTGCTGGAAAATTGTAGTGTCAAGAACACGACAGAATTCCGATGAATCGAATGATAAGTAAGACATGCATGGATAGTCTTGAGGCTACGATCGGAGGATAACGATCGGAAGATGACGGTGTCGAACGGAGGCTGGAGACCTTTGTATTTGTAGGCTGTGTTCGATGACGTCCCCGACGCGCACAAATCTTCATTCCGTCTGCACTGGTTTGAAAACGAAACATTCCTGTACTGTAGTCATTGACAGTGCGCAGGCTGGGGAAGATAAATGACGGTCATTTGCCCTAAAAAAAGTCGAATTTTGGAGAGTACCGATGATGTAGACAGCGGAGCAATGGAGACATCCGGCCCGAACCAAAGGTTTACAGCTTTGTCACGGCTATATAATGGAGCACTGCCGCTTTCCAACTCCGCATATATAAATTCCAATAACCCCCCTTTTGATTTTTCCAATATATCTCAGATCCGAAAT
>JAGGAR010016310.1:0-10004 GCA_017657315.1 Termitomyces sp. K1Ag
AAGTCCCTGCAATTTGCTAAAAGAACTTTGAAGGCAAAATTGAGTGCTGAAGAGCACATTAAGATTGTCAGTGATTGCAGCATCGAATCTCTCTTACCAAACGTAGGGCACGTCTCACGCATACCAAAGCACCGTACAACTATCATTGTTTTGCCTTTACCGAGGCGTTGATCATGTCCAGTAAAGTTCAGACAGTGTATATTTCACAGGACCAACTCAACAGTACAAACAAGTCCGACAACGCGTACTAGAAGAACAGAAATAAAAAATGAACACGCGGTCATCAGGATGAGGACAGAACCTGGCTCTGACCTCGGAGAACCACATTTTACGAGATGAGCAACTTCGTTGGACAGCCAGCCTAGAATCTGCTCTGCAATGCCCAGCTTGACTTCGTTTGGTGTACCGTCCGGAAGCCCTCGTAGTTCGTCCCTCCTGATCAACTCTATGCCGACTGCTTCCACTGCCGATGTGTTATCAGGATGTCGGGGGTAAGTGAGAGCTCAAATATATCCATGACTTGCGACAAAGAGAGATCTGTACACCGTGATTTGCTCATTATTGAAAGTTTTGCAGAGCAACACACGACGAACCTGCATGTTTCGCCAGCGACAACAATTCATCCTGCAAAAACTGGGCCATTTCCTTTGCCTTTGCTCCTAGTAGAATATCCTGGGCATACTCCAACGACAACAATTCATCCTGCAAAAACTGGGCCCTTTCCTTTGCCTTTGCTCCTAGTAGAATATCCTGGGCATACTCCAACGATCTTTGCCAATCGTCCAGCACCCGATCTCGCTTGCCACAAAAAGTCACTTGTTCGTGCATCTGGATCATCCATGATACATGATGGTTGAGGATATTCACGATTGAATCGTTGCCTCGCTCAAGGGCGACTTCTCTTGCTTGAGCTTCGTAAAAGTCGCCCTTTTAGACAGATTGAAGAAGGATGAAGCAGAATTCAAGCAGAGTTAAGCCTGTCCAAAGCCCGTCAAAGATTCAGGAGTCGTCAATAATTATTCGTTCAGTGATCGTGGGAGTTTGATTTATTGACTGTGGGAGACCTGCTTGTTACTTTCTTGGGAGAAGCACAAAATTGCTCACTTTGATTTCAAAGCCTCAGCATGGACCCTTTCGAAGTAAGGATGTAATTCCTTGCTCTGCTAAGATGACTGAACGCGTCAGTAAACAGTTTATACTCCATAATTTTCACTAAAATGTGAGTAGCGCAGGTCCCAACAATCAATACAAAGAGCAGTTGGTTTTTCGCCGTCAAATATTTCTCTGGTTGCGGAGAAGATCTATTGTTGAAGAGTATCAGAAGGTATGTTGCTTATATCGACGGCTAAACCAGAGTCTGACGAATTTCTAGGGAACTCATGGATAAACATCATTTATTTCCTCGTGGCCTTTGAAGTTCCCTTACTCTCCCCCACACTGACATGTCCAAACAAGACCATCGTGTGATAAAAATCAAACATGTACATATTTACGTGGTAAAATAAATCAATTTCCGGAGCCGGCAGCCCTTGAACGGTAAAACATGGCCCTGCTCGTTGACTGCTCCCACGTGGATGGCACATCTCCCCTCGTCGACTGCATCCTGCGCTCCTTGCTCAAGCATGCCCGTGCCATCCTAAACAACGAGGCCCCCTCCCTCTCTACTGCTTGGAGCATCCGCTGGTCACGAAACTGGACTTGATACTCGAGTCCACGTGCGAATTCCTTCAATGTATGTATCTTGTCTTGCATGGCCTCTTCAAATGTCTCACCACTGGTAGGACCTCCAGTATCCACTAGATTGTCATCTTTGTCATCATCATCATCAAGTTCAGCGGCATCTTGTTCATGTATTGGCGTCGTCAGCTCGGCATCACCATTCAAAGGTTTCAAGTCTCGATGCACCCATATTGGCGCGGTTCGTTGGCGCTTGACTTCGAGGAAGAAGACTGGAGGCACGGTTTGGACAGCTTGGACAATGTGTTTACAGAGGAGGAACCGACTCGTTGCCAGGTATGGGCATGTGCAGATCATTTTCTTAGGATCTGGTCTATATGCGTCGTTTATTGGCATGCTAATTGGGGTTTTTGCCAGCTTCTTCCATTCACGTTTAAACCCCTTACGCCAAGATGATAACTCGCGGTATCGACCAGTCTCAATGAGTAGTCGGTTCAGTTTTCGATAGTACGTCGGCGCGAGCTTGACGACAAGTATCCAGGCAAGCAGATCACATCAAGGCATATGAAAATGGTGGAGAAAATCATGTTTAATGCGTCTCCAACTGTCTCTGTGAGTCAGTCATGTTGAACATGAGTTTTATGATAACTTACTGGCTTTCTAGGATCATTGTCGTTTTTAGGATGGGTATCACATTGCTGGCTGATCATGCTCATAGTTCCCACCGACCCTTCCGATACCAGTTTTCCCATAGATATGCCCACAGATGTGGTAAGTTGTTCTCCACACAGAAGTTATACATACCCCGAACAGCCCACTTTCTTATCCCCCCAGCATGTGGTGCTGCATATTCAGGGATCAAAGGATGTGTGCAATAATGCTTTTCCATCAGCTTTATGACGTGCTCGCGTAGGTTTAGTGGACAGAAGGTTCGTCGTGATGTCTCTCCTTCATCACCATCATCCCCACTCTCTTGGTTTTCATTCTCTGTGCTATTTGTAGGTTGATGAGGCGGCACCAAGCGGATCGTAACACACTTGTCCTTGCTCCCATCACATGCCTTTAGCATGGCCGACAAATTGATATGTTTGACTGGGCGAGGAGGAATCTTGATATGAGGGACGTTGGCGGTATCAAAGAGAGCTGCAGGTGGGCTGGTGGTATTCGGAAGTGATGATGGTGCCGCAGTGTTGGTCGGTTGAAGCGGGGCACTTGTTTCAGGTGCCATGGCGGTGGGTGCTCCCTTTGTCGATGTATGAAGGGTGTTACATGCTAAAGGAGGTTCGTCATTCATGCAGCCACCCTCGTTGTCAGCTTCATCAACTCGACCCTTGGGCCCGAAAGTTTCATCAATGAAGTCGAACTCGGCATGTGCACGCTTGGCATTATATGGTGACGTTGCGAGCTTGTTATTTGCTAGCCGAGTGCGTACAGCTCTCCTCAAATGCCACCAGCAGATTGATACCTTTGCAGAGCTCCACACATGCCGCGCTGCTGCGATCTCGGCCATATCTTTGTCAACATGAACGCATATAGGCTCAATGTTATATGCCGCTTTGAGGCAAAGGACCCATGCAGTGAGTGCTTTTGTTCGTTTTCCTTGATCTACTGCTGATGCCGTTGACATTAGACAATATGACAGTGGAAACCCAGCATTATCATGCTCGGCCATCACGCTGTAAAGCTCGAGATGCTTCGAATTAGTGTTGTCTGCATAGTAAGTGAGTATGTATTCTTTGTGATGCTGATTACTCACATGTTGCATCCAGCCCAACCTCAAAAATACAACCATGCAGTGGCTGGGCAATCTTCTTCATACCCCAGCACAATATCTCTACACCATCCGGTACATTGGCCGGTGAGAATACATCCACGTCATCTGGATATTCAGCAAGAAGTTTCGAAGCTGATGGTAGCTGCGCATCATCTCGCTTCCAGTATAAACGACTCATTTCAGACCAGGCTGCATGAACCTGTGCTGCTGTGACCTCGGGAAAGGCGGCTTGCACTTTACCGACCATCGCGACAGGTGTCAGCCATTCAACATTTTCGCGGACAATCGCGAGGGCTCCCTCGGGCATGCTTACATCGGTATATGTGACATGCTTGGCCTCGTGCTCAAGTTGGACCGTAACTTTAATCATCGACCCTCCAATCTCACGGCATGCTATGACGAGGCGGCTATGGCAGGTAAATCTTTTCATTCCTACATTATCGCGGGGTTTGACATCGAGGTCCTGTGATTTTTTCGATTTCTTCTTGCGATCCTTGTCTTGACTACACCAATAGCGTGTTCTATGTCCACTCTTAAGCTTTCTATGATCTTTGACTCTGAAACAGGGTAAGTCATTGCCGCACTTTTTTCGACGTGTCACTCACGTAAATCTATATCCAGTTACCTTCCATATCTCCTGTCCAACCATTTGGACACGATCTTTGAAAGATACTAGCGCGTCGAATGCAGTTTTGTATGTTCCAAAGAACTTGACCTTTGTATTCATCCGAAATTCAGTACGTATTGCCTCGTAAAACTCTTCTGCACTTTCAAATGTCTGACAACATCATCAGGAAGTATATACTATAGAAGATTAGTAGCTTACATCAAATTTATTGTCTTCTCCTTCGCTGTCTTCTGAACTGTCATCATTTTGACCAGTTTCCTCGTGTCGTTGCCCGTTGACGGGGGTAAGTCAAGATTTTCATCTTGAGTCGCGTCGTGGGGTCGTTTGTTTTCTTTATCCACGTTTCGTGCCGCTGCGCGCTTTTTTTCGTCTGATACGCGTTGTCGTTGTGCGCGTTTAGTAGCACAGTCACGTTGTCGGCAATGATCGCAGGTTTTCCACTGATAATTTTCTGGGAGTTCTCGGTGGCACCAAGTTTTGGTGCAGATTCGGGGAGGCATGTGTGTAAAAAGCTACCTGAGATGATATGTTGCTTCAGGATGAAACAATTCAACGTTCACAATCCATGTTTCATTCACGTGCTGGGAATGCACATGATTGTGAGATATTTTCTATCTTAGGAAATGTCAGTGTGGGGGAGAGTTGGGCGAGCTTGGCCTTTGTGAGACATGTCTCCTTGTCAAGTCGCATGCGAAGGGCCAAGGCAGAGAATCCAATCTCTATGTGAACTTCGTCAACCGTGATCTGGGCAAAATCGTGGAGAATGTCGTACCTAAAGGTCGACAAGGTCTCTCGAATCTCGTCAGCACAAGACAAGTAAGATTCTTCCTAAACTTTTCTCCATCATGTCCTCAAATTCTTTCCAGATATTACAAGTTTGGCCAAGTAAACAAATCATCGACGACGTTCTCACATCACTCAGCGACCGCCGAACCGCCTCTGACTCAGCAAACCCCTTCTCATCTTCCTCCCTCCATCACCACACCCCACGTCCCCGCAACGAAGTCTTCGAGGGAGAGGATCGGGAACGACACGAACGCCTTCAAAGGCGACGCTGGGTACAACCAATCACACAACCTCAACAACCACTAGCCTCATTCATACTGCTGACCAACACCGGCGACGGGGCGCAGGAGCTGACGATCGATATTGACTTTGAGAACGAGTGGGAGACGACGAGTGATTGGAATGAGGATGATGTAGAGGCGGCGACGGAGGTGGCGGAATTGTGCTTTCTGGCTGAGGGAGAGGGGCCGATGGTCCTTTCGTGATTGCGGCGTGCTTTCAAGTCTTCTATATGTATCTAGTGTCTAACAACATGCATATGTATGCTTTCACTCCGTGTTGTTCAAAGAATCTGTCACTGAGGCCAACGCCGAAAAATTATTTATTTTTTCGGAGATCTGATATCGCAGGTATCGCAGGTTATTTACAGCACGGTTTTGCTGGCGTGGATCCTAAATCCAAGCTCAAATCCACCTCCAAGTCTCATTTAACGGGTTTTCGTCGCTAGTCTGTATCTCAGCGAATAACAAAGACAATTCTCATATTTGATGACTCGAACTCATGGAGACCGTTTGCTCTTGTCCCATTTGACACTCATCGCAGAATCCAAAACATAGTGCATGAACCGCACTCGTATTGGCATAAAGCGCAGAATAGTCAATGACAATTTTCAGCAGAGTAAAACACAGTGGCCGGCGTGGCCAGACTCATAACCAGCGTTCAATCAACGAGACTATGCTTCGATGTTTAAGTGATTATTGATGTTATCGTAGTATGACAAGTTGTCAAGTACGTGTTTTTCTTCATCGCCTTAACTCCTCCACCCATCTTTCAATGGTCCTAGGAAGCTTCCAATCATAGGGAACCTTCTGGACATTCCAGAAGGCTTTGAATGGATAAGCCATCACAAATAGTGCCAGGAATTGGGTGACTGGTCTGACACATCCGCAGACGCGAACACTGACGTAGTATCTCCAAGGCTCTGATATTATTCATCTTGATATTGCGTGGACGTCGCTCATTGTCCTGGACAATGCGCAAATGACCATGGATTTGCTGGAAAAGAGGTCCCTCCAGAAGCAGGTGAAGGCTGATGTTATCACTGTCGAGGCCACATTGTTCTATTATCCCAAGAACGGCACTGCAGCCAAGAAGGTTATGACTATTTCTTATATCTATATTCCGACTGACCATTGTGTTCGTAGGCTCAGCTTCTACCTGACTACAAGAAGTATTTCGGCAGTGACTCTGCAAAGTCTCTTTTACACGGCACGCGCAGCACTCTTGAAACGGCATGGTCAGGAACCCCATCTGCTAATGTGAGCGGCCTCAAGTTAAACTTTCAAGAGTACGTTCTCATTTCATTTTCGGGGTGATACTTCTCAATATGACATAGCGCCGAGTTTGGAATTGTAACATTGAAGTCTGCCGTCAATTTCAAACCCACCGAGGAATACCTTACCGGCACCATCGATGCGATGTACAGTGGGCTTCGGTCTGAATCAAAGGTCTCGGACATGGACTTCAAGGCTCGCAAGCTTAGCCTCCGCGTCTATGCTCATGAGGTTCCATCAGTAAGTAATATAACTGGTATCTTACCGACATCGCTGATCTAAAAACAGACCTTGGATGATGACGACCTGTACTATCTGCTCGTAACCAGCCATCCATGAAACGTAAGGCCTCTGGAAGTATGTCTTCACTCCCATGCTATACTTTTGCCTGCTAATTGATGTTTGAAAGGTATCTCTACTATCACAGAGTACACCAGTGCCTTCCGCCCACGAAAACTCCCGACAGCTCCTCAACGGTGGGGGTGCTTAACCAGGCTAACTAGCCAGTCATATCGTGGCGCGGAGGGTCAGGTGCTTTGATACCCAGCTAAGTGGTCGGTGCCTAACTTAACAGGGGCAGCCCAAACATGAACAAAGAATAAACTATTGGATTCCGACCAAAGGAGACCTTGCTATATGGAGACCTTGCCATAGCAAGGTGATTCAGTTCCACCGTCACTTTGGACAGTGACGACGCATTTTCGTTCTCTCTTGGAACGCTGCGAGCTGTAGTGTACAAAGGTACATGCACCTCTTATGCTTCACAATAGCGCGACGAATCAACGCAAGGCCCCTGACGACGAAATAAACGCGAACGTAAACGGAGTTATGAGTACGGGCAGTGACTGCGATGAGCAATCCGTTGGTAAACGCTGCTAAGAAAGCTAAAAGCGAGGTGCGTCCTGTCTTATGGAATAGTAAAACTGACTTCAATCCGGCTTCTCAGTCGAAAACTGGCGCGTTAAATAAGAGGAAACGTACGTCTATCTTCTATAAGTATAACCAACCTCTCACTGACCCTACTATCTAGTTCCAAATGCTGAAGAAGCGCCAGGGGGGCTACTCATCGTCCGCACTCAAGTTCCTCCCTCATCCTTACCTACACCTACACCAACCACAACCACCAAACCCCCTTCGAAGAAATTCAAATCCTCCCAGCCTTCACATCAATCTCAACCACTTCCCAGCACATCAACAAAACCCCCATCTGCTTCCAGATCCTCTTTCCTCCCTCCCCAACCCGCTACATCAACACGGTACAACACCCCCGACGCTGATCCCGCATTGGACGCGGCCGTACGAGCCATGGATACTGAAGCGGCTGACTTACGTCGGTTGTCTCGAGCTCCACAAACACCCGACGCCTCTAGTTCGGGTTCTAGTCTAAATCCAAAATTCCGGTTTCCCACTCAAAGCGTGTCCAAGCCCACAAGTAACGGGCATGGGAAGCGTCGAGAAAGAGAAATGATCATTGACATGTCAGCGTCTCTGCATGCACAGGAGGACGAGACGGCGCAGATTCAGAGGAATAAGCGTTTACGCGCTGGGACGATGGCTGCTATTTCCTCTGGTCGTTCGAATTCCCATGCGGATATGGATACGGGTATGGATATGGCGGTGGACCCGATGACGCCACCGCGGAAACCTGGTCAGAGTGCGCCAGAGTCAACTCGACGGAAGAGTTCGGTGGGGAGGGGGAAGAGGATCAGTAGTTCGTTTGAGGCTACTGGTATTATTAGTGAGTTTTCCTTAATTCTTTCATTTTTCGCTATCTGATGGATGTATCGCAGCACAACCACACAACTCTGTCGCGTATACTTCGTTCTATAAGCATATCGACTCGGACCTCCCAGACTCAGACCGGATTCGACAACTCCTCATCTGGTGTTCCACCCGCGCGGCATCAACTGCCCCTTCACCTTCATCATCATCGCCATCTTCCTCATCTTCAACTTTGCCTTCAGACCCGCCTCTACCGAAGCTCTCAGCAGAAGCTGAGGCAGCACTTAGAGCAACGCAAGAAGACATCGTGCGTAAGCTCGCTGAACGGCGTGTAGATCTTAGTCTTTTTCGTGGGCCTGAAGACGACAACGAGGAGTGTTGTGTCAACGGGAATGTGAAATTGGCGGAGAACAAGCAGAACGTGACGAATCGGACGTGGGAGGGGGTGTATAGCGAGCACATCCGGAGGTGAGCTAGCCTATCATTCCACTCAATCCCTCTTAAGAGGAGACTCTTACATTTTTTGTGCCCTAATAGTGCAGAAGAAGAGGAAGAAGCGTGGAAAAAGGTCTCTTACGCGTACGATGCATACGCTCGTCGTGTTCGCTCCAGTATTGAGAAACGACGAGCCGGCCTCGAGATCCCCATCCACAGCACCAGCTCACCGACACCGACACCAAGTACAGACTCAAGCACGGGTACAGGTACACCCTCCGCGAAGGCGCAGGGCAAACAACGCGCGCCGAATCTTGAACCGCGCGAAGAGGATCTGGCACCAAGTTTTCAGGCGGGGTTCAGGTTGGCGCGGAAGGTGCTTGCGAGGTCTCGGTGGCGGAAAGTTCTAGGGTCCGAGCATTCGGAGGAGACGCCCGGTGCGGAGCCTAGTAGAGGTAATGGCACCAGTACGAGTACGCGGAAAGGCGTGGATCCGGATTCGAGGCCCTTGCCTACGTCTTCGCAGGGGTATGGGATCGATATTGATGTGGACGTGAAGACAAACGTGAAGATGGATGTGGAGATGGAGATGGAGATGGAGATGGAGGAGACTGTGAGGAAGGAGGTGGAGGTGGACAAGATTCTTCGGGAGCGGATGAAGGAGGTGGAGTTCAAGCTGGATCATTTGTATGTGATGGCGAGTCAGGCGCAGCAGACGACGAAGGTTGCGCAGATGGCGCTTGATGCGCGGTTTGAGGTTCTCGCGAGGGCTTTGGATGCGCGTCATTCCTCAGTTATGGCTACGGCTACGTCTAGCAAAACGCCAACTAGCGTTCTTGGGCGGTATATTGATGCAGGCGGAAGCGGAGTAGGAAGCGGTGGTGGAAGGGGAGGGGGTGGGAACAGGGACCGAGAAGAAGCAGACGAGGCACTAGCGCTGCTCCGCGCCCTCGCCCGAGTAGATGCCGCGCGACCGCCGGCGCAGGTCGGCGATGCGGCGAGGAGAGCGGTAAGGGAGGTGCAGAGGGTCGGCGATGCGAGTGAGAGGAGGATTACGGAGGTACCGGCTAGCGCTGGGAGTGGGGGGTTTGGGTTGACGCCAAGGAAGGTGCCGGGGACGCCGAGGAGGGGGAAGACGCTTGAAGAAAAGAGCCATACTACGAAGCAACGAAACCATGACCTAGAATGACATGAACAAATAATATCACAACATGCAGTCATGCCGGCAGTCAATCTATGGTTACACCTGAACCAGGACTTAACTGAGTTTGAAAATATAACTAAGTACAAACAAAAGTAACTCGCACAAACAAGCTCAGCCACATCTTACTTCTGAGCACTAGGGGCCATCGCTCAGCCGCACTTGCTATGCTGAGCAGCCAAGGAATCGACTACATTTATTTCATACAGTGAGCCTCAGAAACTGGTT